>JAJIBD010003641.1:0-25412 GCA_021461705.1 Cryptotis parvus
AAAAAAAAGCAAAAAACTTTTTTAAGGTGTTAAATAAATGAATGTACTTTTAATTAGAGGACCTCAAAACCCTCAGAATAAAAGGACACTTTATACAAAACTATTTTGACAAGGAATCGAAAAGCTATGCTTGGAATATCAGTTCCTCACCAAGTGAGAGAAGGAATCCAGAGTTCTGACCTCCATCGCTATTCCAGAATCAGGGACGCTCTGTCTCGTTTGCCAAGGCACCGAAAATCAGATGACTGGACATGTAATGCAATTGGAGACAACCACTGGACTAGAGCCGTTATTGACTGGATCCCACGGGATGTCAAAAGATCACGTGGCCGCCCACCTACAAGATGGTCAGACTTCCTTGTCAGGACAACTGAAGGAACGGTTTGAAGCTCTTCATATTCCTGAATCAACCAGATGCCATTGGGATACATTGGCACGTGATAGGGTCCAATGGAAATGTTCCTGGCGCCTGCTCAAGCAAATCGATGAATAATGGGATTCAAGTGATCAAGTGATCAAGTGATTTTGACAAATCCATTAGCTAATATGTTGTCATATTACTGTTGATTTATTTCTACACGACTGAATGTTTCTTTTCTTCCCTCACTAAAGGAAAAGTGAAAAGTCATTTCGCATCACACACACACACACACACACACACACACACACACACACACACAAAGGAGTAACAGTCATTTAGCTATTCTATGCAGCAGTTACTTAAGATCCGATTTCTATAATATATCTAAAATTCTGTTGTTTTTCTAAAAGAAGAAAACCTTTTGAGCCAAGATACATTGGAACTAAACTTGAGTTACATTAGCTATTTTTCTAATACTGTTTTACATTTGAAATTCCAAAAGTTGTCTTTCCTACTTCAGCGTGATTTAGATAATCAATCTTTGTAAGAAATGATGTACACCATGCTGGCACTGGTGTACTTTACCCTGCCTGGCCTTGGGCATGTACTTTTTATTATCTTCACTAGTTCAGATACCAGGTAAGTATCTGGGAGAACAAGAAGATTCAAAGAAAGAGTAATAAAAACACATAATAGTTAATGAAAATAAAAAACTATGCAACGTACTGATATTAGGAATCCTGTTTAACTAAAAAGCCTAGATGTTCCTTTCAGTATATATGAGCTATATTATCATTTTCCAACTGATAATGAAAAGTTCCTCTTTATTGCTAATTCTATCTCTTTGAATTGCAACAAAATGATTTCCTCTAAGGAATGAGTCACTCTTCTAAGCCACTTTTGTTTGCCTGGCTTTGATTTGATTTTTGCTTTTGGTTTTCCTTGTTTTATTTTGGTTTATGTTTTGGGCTTCATCCTGCATTGCTCATTCCAGGGTTTATTTTTGGCCCTATGCCCAGAAACTACTCCCTGGTGGTACTCAGGGACCATATGCAGAACTAGACATCAAATCAGGATCACATCGTTCAGGTCCCAGAAAATTATTTTGACATATACAGTAAAACCTAAACCTTGTTGTTGCAGTGTGGACCCCACGGGTGACTTATGTGAGGCAGGAAAGGAGAGAGAGATGGTTGCTTTCTCCCCAGCCGCCTCTGCCACCCGGACCCGCTGGGCAGGCTAAGGACTGATAAAGTCTGCGATGAGCCCTGCACGGCGTGGGCCTGAGCCCCACCAGCCCCACGAGGTGGCCGCAAGCCACGCCTGAGGTCCGCTTGATCTCTAGGCACGGGAGTTAATCCCCACCACCCGAGGTTTCTCGGGAGCCACGGACTCAGGCTGGAGCGGGGAATTGCTCTTTTGCAGGAAAGGAAAGTCAGTCCTAGGCCTTACCCAGGTCTGCCCTCAAGGTTCTTGTCTTCCCCGCAGAAAAGAATTTTCAGGAGTCGACGAGCAGTGAAGTAAAATAGATTTTATTGAGGAGGTTTTTGGTGAGGGGGAGGGAGAGAAAGAAAAGGAAAGAGTAACGCTCCAAGGGAGAACGCGGGCTGCTCCAAAGGCGGAGAGCAAGTAAAAGAGAGAGTACACATCTCAAGAGGGGGAGATGCGGCAACACACGTGCTCAGGCACCACATGTGCTTGGCCACATGGGCTCAGGCAGCATGAGTGTCCTTGCAGCATGTGCGCGCCAAGAGGCGACATGTGTGCCCAGGCAGCACAGCGCGCAGGCAACATGTGAGCCCAGGCAGCATAGTGCCGCCGTCCTTTGGTCAGGGACGGCTTTTATAGATTTCTCCCCAAGTTACTCCCATATGGGGCTTCAACCTCGGTTGCTAGGGCCCCGCTGCCAAGGGGAGTAGACTTTGGGAGTGGTCTTCTGTGAGCTGGGTGCTGGGCAGGAAGGATGATTCATCTCCCTCAGGAGATTTACATATTCCTTTTGGCCTTTCCTTCCTCCAGGGTCTATTGTTGATAATGGTCCCATCAAGTCTGGTTTCCGGCTTTCAATCAGGTGTGGCTCCTGGAGCTCTTCTTTAGGAATTTATTGCCATGTGGCGCCCCCCCTGTCTGCCTGCCTACAACAATCCCCCTAGAGATTTCACCCCTTAAATCTTTAAGGGAAAGTGGTCGAAGGTCCGTCTTCTGTATTTGCTTCCCTGCTGACAAGAGGGGCTTGTAGACCCTGCCTACAAGGGGTGAAATTTTCTTACTACCTTAGTTTAAATGGGGCCCAGGCAAGGAATGAAGTGTTAGATTCCCAAGTTGTTTATCTGCAAGACAAAGACCAGATCAATTAGGCTAAGAAACATTACTTTGAAATGATTAGACCCTGAAGGAGTGCAAAGGTCCCTTTTTGCCCTAGTGAGGGCAGAGTGGTTTGCTGCTGATGGAAAACACCAATGTTAAGGTAGAAACACGAGCCACCTCTCTGGCTCTTTGTACAACATAGAAAACCTTTAATCCTTTCACTGAAGGTTTTAATAGGAATGAATAGATAACTATATCCTGAACATTTGAGCATTTACATGAACTTAAGTTGCCAATTTTTAAGATTAATTTCTGACACATGAAGCACAGTTGAGTTTATCTTAACTGCCCTGTTTAGTTTCTTTTTTATGGACGGTTGTTATTTACTACAGTTTTTATGAACTGAGAATGAACACTTAACCAATTTGGATGCTAACTTGAAGACCCTTGGCCTATTAGCAGACTTTAGAGTACATTTGCCTTTTAGCTGATGTTCCTGGTTGGACTGATGACATGTATAACTTGAGTTCCCTTTTAGACTAGGGCTGATTACTTACAGTTAGTAAAGCAAGTTTTATTTGGATTATCCAAGGGTACCTTTTAAATTAAGCCTATTTGGATACATACATTTATTTAATTGCCTTTTGTAGCTAGAATTTGATTTGTACAAAAGTTATAGAAATATGGTTTTTTTCTCCACCTTCGCTTTAAATTTGCCAAATGACTTTATAAACCTGACTTGTTCTTTTGCATAAACACAACAAAACTGGAGAACTCTCCACTTAGGGTACCCCATCACTACTAAGAAGTTTTGGGAATTGGCTAAGACAGAGCAGGCAAACACCAATCATGGTATTTTAATGTTTTTACCTGTTACGTCAGGGCTACCCCAGGCTTGGCCATGAAGATCAGGTTCCATGATGAGCTACAGGTGACCTCGGGCCTTTTTCACTGTGTTGAGCAGAGCGTGACAACATCCCTCTTTGGGGCTGAAGCCATTCCCTACTGCAGCAGTAGTCCTTGTTGCATGGCCCAGGCAGTTGTCAGTCACCACAGATTGGCAGATTTCTTGTTCCTTACAGCAGAGATGATCTTCGGTTCTTCCTTTAGCCGGCCTGCCTCTAGGGTCTCCCTGAGGTTTGTAGGGTACTTGCAGCTGTACCTGTGATAACTACATGCTTTTGTCATTTAGACCAATTCCTTTGACTTCTATTTTTTCTGGAAGAGGGCCTTGGGGTCCCATACTGGCTTTCCTGTCTGCAAGAGGGCTAGGCCCTATTGCAGAGAGGAAATATTTTGTTTGAGTTTATGCAAACCAACACAGTGCCATGAAACATTAAAAGACGTACTGAAGGTGTAAAGAGAGAAAAGCATATATTACACTTTACTTACAATGAAGTGCAATACACCGATTTGCTGTTGGAACTGCTTAAAAGAAGCATAAAGTTCTGTTGAAATAGAGCAGACAGTTTAACAGTATTTTTGTGTAACTTATTTAACTCCATGTTAAACAAAACCCTAATTACCAGTTTTTAGGAGCACTGTAACAGGAGTTTATACCATCTGTTTAATATTTTTTTTTTTTAGATCTTACCAACTAGATACTTTAGAAAAGAGTTTTATAGTTTACTCAACATTCTCTGACCTTTTACACATTCCTTTACATTCATTCTGTTTTGTAGCTTTTCTGCAAAAACAAGCCTTTACTTTAACAGAATTCCTTCCTTTTTTCCACAGACATCTTCATCCATTATCTTTTTGTTACTTAAAATGCATTATTTAGACTTTTTTATAGTTGCACCCTAAAGGTATTAACTTTTTTATTTTACAGAGCTTAGTACAGGCTGATTTTTTAAGAAGTTTGGAAACACGTTGCTAATTATTTTTATTTAGCATGTCAAGCTACTTTAAAAGCATTAATTTCATATTTTAGGAGAACATAAACAATGCAAAGTTAAAATACTTAAAAGATTACTACCAAGAAACAGTGACTTTACACTTATGAATAAAGATCTTAAATTCAAGGCTAGGTTGATACCTGGTAACAAAGCTTACATATATTAAAGCTATTTTAATAATAGCACATACTGGGCAGATTAGAAACAATGCCTGAAAAAGAAAAACTGACTGTTGTCATTTACTTTGCACATATTAATTTTTTATGTTTAGAAGCCACAAATTGAAAGAAACATTCCTGGCTTTTTGAATGTGGCTGACTTTCTTTAGCCCTGAGGCTGCTCTGGAATTTTACCCGAAAAGCCTTTAAGGCATAATGCTGTGGCTTCAGATTTATCAGACTGAGATTTTGAGATAACCCCATTACAGAAATAAAGCAAATATGTAGACATACCAACATACGGCATTTGAACCAACTTTTGTGAAACACAAGATTTTTTTTTGACTTAATTACAACAGTTTTTTGTACCTTAGTTAATTTTGAAAACAGCCTAATTTTTTATTAGAATTTGACTAAGGCTTATAAGGTAAAGCTTTGCACAATTTTACAAAGTTCTTATTTTTTCCCTGCTTTTGACTTTAGCTTTTACCCCTTTTTAACAGCACAAGTTTTGCAGCTGAGAGAATTTTAGGCATTAGGAACCCTTAAAAAGGTTTTACAATTATATATTTTAACCCCTTACCATAAGATTTAGATTGAGCACGTCGATTTTTTTTTTCTGCTTAACACTTAGTTTAGAACACATGGCCTATCCCTGGCTTAACAATTTGCTTTTGATTTTAACTTGGTTTATTTAACACTTCAATGTTTTACACAGACAAGACAACTGCAAACAATTGGTTACCACACATGCACATGCACACACACATAGATATACAGTTGATTGATTAATTTTTTAGTTATGATTTGACCCTTTTGGAAGGGTAGAGGAAACTGATAGACTAAGAAAGGAAGGGCAGTCCCCCAGGGCAAATAGCCCTGCTCGGCCGATTGGGACCTCGCCCTACATTTTTAGCCTGCACCAGCCTCTGTCCCCTGCCTGTCTTTTACATGAAGCATGGGTCAAGAGCTTTTGTTGAAAAAAAAACCGGCCACCTAGATTATGGCCGAATTAAGTTGTAAACTTAATGCTACTGTTTTTAGCTTTTTGTTTTGAGTTTAGCTTTTCTAGTTTTAAGTTCTGAATGCACCTTAATGGCCTTTGCTAACTAGAGGCATAGTAAAGAGAGGCATAGTAAAGAAAGTTAAAATTAGTTACGATGTACAGTTTTTGGAGATAGATGTTAGTGAGGACAGGTTAGGCTGTAAAAACCTGTAAATTGAATTACTGCATTAATACCCTTTTTGAAATTAATTACCACATTTATGCCTCCTTTGATTTGATAATTTTGTACTGGACCTGTTAAGGAAAAACTGCTGTTAAGCCTACCGGGTAATTAAGGTCACCAGCCAGTGCTCATCTGCGCAGGTCCTGGTGTGCTTTTGCTTTTTGCATGCAACAATTGGACAAAACTATTAGCCATCTTAGGTGAACTTAAAGCAAAGGTTAGAAATTGAACTTTTTTTATAAACTTGAAGGATCTCCCCAAAATGTCCCTAGCTGCTTGTGTCACTGAAGCTTATTGAGAAGGGCGCTTGGACCTTCACTCTGCCAGCTTTTTCCAGCCACTTCCCCTAGGGGAACTCCTGGGTGGGTCCAGCAGGTTTGGAATGACAAGAAGCTCAGCTTTAAGCACACCCTGCTCGGCCTGACCTTGGGGAAAGATAGATAGATGCCTGAGCTGCGTTAGACCACAGTGGGCAGTGGGCTTCCCTGCAAGTACCTTTTGCTTATTATAATTTACCGCCTTAGTAACACACTTTTTTTATCCCCGCTATTAGACAGTTAATTATGTAATCCCGCATTTTCCTTTTCTCTTCAGTTTGGTAATTCCACCCAGGGTTTGTTAGGGGAACTGCCGTGAAACCCACGGGGAGGTCTCTATTAGTTGCATGGAGCTCGTCTGCATGAACCTGCGCAGCTGCTATAATCTGTGTTTTTTCCTCTGGGGTGCAGCAATTGGACAGAACTATTTGTGCATCATCCCAGGTGAACTCAAAGTTAAAAGTTAGAGTTTGAAATTCCTCTGTAAACTTTGAGGGATTTTTCCAAAACCTTCCTAGCTGCTGCTTACATCGGTGTAGGTCGCCCATGGTGAAGGGTACGTGAACCTTTACTATTCCTTCCTCCCCATTTGGCACTTCTTTTAGAGGAAGAATTTTTTCTGGTTTTGGGTGGTAAGAGACTTTACTTCGAGTACGCCCTGTTAGACTAGTTTTCGAGGGAGGGAGACATTTTAAAGTTTCTTTGGAGTGGCAGCAGATTTTTCTGCAGTTATCTCCCTGCGCCAGCCTCGTTTTTGAGGAGGGGCTGTGCTTTTTTAATTTTCCTATGATGTTTGTGAGCTCCCCCTGCTAATAACTTTTTTCTCTGGGGCCAGCCTTGTCTTCTGGGGAGAGACTGCGCCCCCTTTACTTCCCCCTGCGGTTTATGCGAGCTCTCCTGCTACTACTTTTCTCTGCACTGGTCTTTTCTGGGAGGCGCTACGCTCTTTGGTACCCCGGAGATTTTTGGGGGGTCCTAGGGCTTGGAGACCTTGGGCTAGAAGAGCCTTGGATTGCCGGGGATAGTTTAGGCAGGGAGGCGTGACCGGTACCAGCCCAGACTTCTTGAGTCTTTACGGACTCTAGGGGAGCCAGCGGCAGGGAGGGAGCCGACACCGGGGGCACAGTAGGGTACAGAGGCTGCGGCGGTAGCAGCGGCTGAGCCTGAGCCAGCAGCTGCGGAGGCGGAGGCGGCAGCGGCAGCGGCGGTAGCGAAGCCTGAGCCGGGTGCCAGCGGCTGGGCCAGCGGCCCCTCCAAAGGGACTGAGGCCCCCCGGGGTCCAAACGGACCTCCGTGTGGAGGAAACATCATTAGAATGTCGTCTATGGGATCTGGTTCTGGTTCTTTTTCCCCTGTAGCATCTGCATAGAAGATGCGGCCGCCCTTTCCTTTGAGGCTTGATACAGTGCCATGAAGGCTTGAATGTAGGGGGTTTCATCCCATTTCCTTTGCCTCTTGCAGAAGCGATCTAGCTGCAAGATGGTGTTGTATTGCAAGCTACCATTCACTGGCCATTTTTCCCGTGTTCTAGTTTATAGTTAGGCCACGATTTGTTACAAAGGTCTTTGAGCCGTGCCTTGCTTAGACATTCTAGTTGTAGGTCCTTTCAGTGTTTCAATAGGCAAGCCAAGGGGGACTCCTTGGGTATAGAGGCAGAATTTCCCATATTTTAAGTATTCTGGCAGCAACCTATGAAAGAAGGAAAGAACTAAAACAGGATGGTTCCTTGGCAAAACTCTTAATGCAAAAACCGCTCGCGGGGAGGGGTTGCAGCCCCCAGCCCCGAGGAGAAACACTTCGCGGGGAGGGGTCGCAGCGTTGCGGCCCCCAGCCCCGAGGAGAAACACTCGCGGGAGGGGGGCGCAGCGTCGCGCCCCCAGCCCCGAGGGAGAAACACTCGCGGGAGGGGGGCGTGAGCATCGCGCCCCCAGCCCCGGAGGAGAAACACTCCGCGGAGGGGGCGCAGCGCCGCGCCCCCAGCCCCGAGGGAGAAACACTCCAGGGGGGGGGAGGCGCGCGGCGCCCCCAGCCCCGAGGAGAAACACTCGCGGGAGGGGCGCGAGCGCCGGCCCCCAGCCCCGAGGAGGGAAACACTCGCGGGAGGGGGCGCAGCCCGCGGCCCCCAGCCCCGGAGGAGAAACACTCGCGGGGGGGGGGGCGCAGCGTCGCGCCCCCAGCCCCGAGGAGAAACACTCGCGGGAGGGGCGCAGCGCCGCGGCCCCCAGCCCCGAGGAGAAACACCCCGCGGGAGGGGCGCAGCGCCGCGCCCCCAGCCCCGAGGAGAAACACTTCGCGGGAGGGGGCGCAGGCGTCGCGCCCCCAGCCCCGAGGAGAAACACTCGCGGGAGGGGTCGCAGCATCGCGCAGCCCCAGCCCCGAGGAGAAACACTCGCGGGAGGGGGCGCAGCGTCGCGCCCCCAGCCCCGAGGAGAAACACTTTCGCGGGAGGGGCGCAGCGTCGCGCAGCCCCCAGCCCCGAGGAGAAACACTCGCGGGAGGGGGGGCAGCGCCGCGGCCCCCAGCCCCGAGGAGAAACACTCGCGGGAGGGGCGCAGCGTCGCGCCCCCAGCCCCGAGGAGAAACACTGCCGGGGAGGGGGCGCAGCATCGGCGCAGCCCCAGCCCCGAGGAGAAACACTCGCGGGAGGGGCGAGCGGCGCGCGCCCCCAGCCCCGAGGAGAAACACTTCGCGGAGGGGGGCGCAGCGTCGCGCCCCCAGCCCCGAGGAGAAACACTCGCGGGAGGGGGCGCAGCATCGCGGCCCCCAGCCCCGAGGAGAAACACTCCGCGGAGGGGGGCGCAGCGTCGCGCCCCCAGCCCCGAGGAGAAACACTCGCGGGAGGGGGCGCAGCGCCGCGCCCCCCAGCCCCGAGGAGAAACACTCGCGGGAGGGGGCGCAGTGTCGCGCCCCCCCAGCCCCGAGGGAGAAACACTCGCGGGAGGGGGCGCAGCGCCGGGCCCCCAGCCCCGAGGAGAAACACTCGCGGGAGGGGCGCGGCGTTGCGCCCCCAGCCCCGAGGAGAAGTCAGGGGTCCACTTTGACCATGGACGTCTCCATAAGTGACCTCTGAGTTACCCCAAGCGTCCCTGGGGCCTTCCCGGGCATCCACCACGACCACGACCTGCGTGTGGAGCCGGACCAGCCTGTCGTGGGTTTCCAAGAGATAGAGGAAAAAGTTCTGCCTTAGTTGGTTGCTGCCTTCTTCAACCTTGCTGACATTGCTGCATCTTTCATTAGGTTTTAAGTTTTCTGCCTTTCTGCCATTTGCTGGACTTCTTAATAAATTTTAATTTCTGCCTTGGCGACATTTACTGGGTCCCTTACTGGGTTCTGCCTTGCTGCTTTGGCTTAGTTTACTGGGCCTTCCACTGGGTTTTGCCTTGCTGCCTTTTACCCTTTTTTTTTCTTTGCCTGGGGCTAAAGCTGCTAGAGGCCTCCTTTATGTTCTAATTGACCTCCTGGTGTTTCTTTAATCCTAACCGGTTTTCTTCCCTATGTTATTCTGGGATGAGGAGAGAGAAAGGGACTGCTAGCTGTAATTTGGTTTTCTAGAATCATTCACTAGTGGGTTTCCTTCCACCCCTCCCACAGTGATAGGTGACGCCGAGACAGACAAAGGAGGGGCGCCTCTTTACAGAGACCATTCAGTTGCTTGTCTACCAGTGAAGAACTTAGCCGTAGTGGACTCAGCAGTTGTGACTTGCGGCCGACCTCTATGTCAGCGCCACCATAGACCATATGTTCTTCGTAGCAGACAGCCCACTCGGGCTCCGTAACCTTTGTGGGACCTTAAGGGTGCCGGTCGGTGGAGCCACAGACTCACGCCTGATAGGAGGACCTATCAGGGTGCTCATACACACACTCACTCACACAGAGGTTATCACATTCCTCCCCCGTCCCCCTAGAGATTTCCAAGGGAGCATACCTTCTACGCAGATTTTTCAAGGATTACCTCCTTCTGGGGGGACTTCACTGCACCGTCCCTTCGTGGTCGCCAAAATGTTGCAGGTGGACCCCACGGGTGACTTATGTGAGGCAGGAAGGAGAGAGAGATGGTTGCTTTCTCCCCAGCCGCCTCTGCCACCCGGGACCCGCTGGGCAGGCTAAGGACTGATAAAGTCTGCGATGAGCCCCTGCACGGCGTGGGCCTGAGCCCCACCAGCCCCACGAGGTGGCCGTCAAGCCACGCCTGAGGTCCGCTTGATCTCTAGGCACGGGAGTTAATCCCCACCACCCGAGGTTTCTCGGGGAGCCACGGACTCAGGCTGGAGCGAGGAATTGCTCTTTGCAGGGAAAGGAAAGTCAGTCCTAGGCCTTACCCAGGTCTGCCTCAAGGTTCTTGTCTTCCTCGCAGAAAAAAGAATTTTCAGGAGTCGACGAGCAGTGAAGTAAAATAGATTTTATTGAGGAGGTTTTTGGTGAGGGGGAGGGAGAGAAAGAAAGGAAAGAGTAACGCGCTCAAGGGAGAACGCGGGCTGCTCCAAAGGCGGAGAGCAAGTAAAAGAGAGAGTACACATCTCAAGAGGGGGAGATCGCGGGCAACACACGTGCTCAGGCACCACATGTGCTTGGCCACATGGGCTCAGGCAGCATGAGTGTCCTTGCAGCATGTGCGCGCAGGCGACATGTGTGCCCAGGCAGCATGTGCGCGCAGGCAACATGTGAGCCCAGGCAGCATGTGCGCGCCGTCCCTTTGGTCAGGACGGCTTTTATAGATTTCTCCCCAAGTTACTCCCATATGGGGCTTCAACCTCGGTTGCTAGGGCCCCGTTGCCAAGGGGAGTAGACTTTGGGAGTGGTCTTCTGTGAGCTGGGTGCTGGGCAGGAAGGATGATTCATCTCCCTCAGGAGATTTACATATTCCTTTTGGCCTTTCCTTCCTCCAGGGTCTATTGTTGATAATGGTCCCATCAAGTCTGGTTTCCGGCTTTCAATCAGGTGTGGCTCTGGAGCTCTTCTTTAGGAATTTATTGCCATGTGGCGCCCCCTGTCTGCCTGCCTACAACACTTGTGTCCAGGAAGATGGTGGCATTTGAAACAATACATTGCTGGCTTACCAACCACCCAACAGTCAGCTACACACTAGACCTGAACGACTGGGTGTGGCTCCTATTTTTAAAGAGTGTGGGGGGGTGAAAGTATAACATATTCTGAATAAAGTTGAATCATGAAAAGATTCAACTCTATTTCTACCAATAGAGGCACAAAAATTAAAATGTTGAAAACTCATGTTTTTCATAGATATAACACAAAAATATCACAATTAAATGCTGTCAAATAAATATCGTTAAGGGACTTTGGTCAATTCAGAAATTAACAACTGTCTTAAATCTGACTTCACCAAATTATTTCACCAATGAATGCCTTTCTTTTTCTTCCTTTAAGACTCTGAGAACAGCTTTTAGAATATCCTTTCTTGGTGCCTAAAGACCTTAATCCTTCCATTGTTCTGCAATCAAAGGCAAGTCTCTCCTTTGTGACAAATGTAAATTTGATTACCTCATGCTAAAGGAGATTTGCTGGAGAGGAAATGGATATGCTGATAGTAGCTACACCAAAAGACTCCTTTGACAATGTGACTTGCATAGGACATTACCAGCACTTTTATCTTAATGTAACCAGTAACCAGTATCTTTTTACCTGCAAATGCTTGAACAACTGTGACAAGCAGTTCAAGTGGCAGAATCTCATTTTCCAGATTACCTTTGACTAGAAGAAAGCTTAAAATGTCCTAGTGTGTGTTCTATAAAGAGTTTTAATAGTTTACATATTATTTGAAAAAGTTTTGATCGAATCTATTGGTATTAAACAAATTGTTTTGTTGAAAAAAGCAAAGAACCCAGCATTAAGTCAGCATTGCTGTTTCAAATCCAGGAAAAAATAGGAACCAGGAGGGCTCCTCATTAATGGTTGGAAGCTTGCCGTTTGTGTGTGTGTGTGTGTGTGTGTGTGTGTGTGTGTGTGTGTGTGTGTGTGTGTGTGTGTGTGTGTGTGTGTGGGGCTGGGTTCAAAGGGCAGTTATGATAGAGAAGAGACCAGTATGGCAATAATAAAAGTGGCAATTAAAAATGATGCTTACTGTTGTAAAGAGATATAAATGATAATGTTTGAGTATCTGTATTGCAAGTAAAATGCCCAAAAGGGGAAGGGGAGAAAAAGGGGGAAGAGAGACAGAGACAGAGACAGAGAGAAGAAAAAGTGCCTGCCATAAACAAATAAGTGAGGTAAGATCAGTTTATTCTGGACACATCTGAGGGGAGATTAGGAGAATTAATTTCAGACTCAGTAGAGATTGTGGGGTCTCCAGAGTGAAGAAACTGGCAGATGCGTTAGAATGAAAAAACTTTGTGGCGTAAAGCAAAGGTAAAGAATTCCATCTTATACTCCTGCTTGGTACATAGCTGCAGGGCAACTGATCAGAACCTCGTTTTCTTGCTCTTTTCCTTTTTTTCTATAAAGTGCTTCTGTACCCCCTCTCACAGCCTTAGCTTCTGCCCACTTGCCTGGCTAAGGTTCAACCACACTAATTAATCTCCTTGCTCTTAAACACAAAAAATAAATAAAAAGAATTATACATCTCAGAGATGAGGAGGATTCCGGATGGGGAAATTCATGTATTTGGCCTTTGCCTACCCAAATTGCAACCAAGATTTGTTACTAGAATCTAGACTGTTGTTGAGGGGGTGATTTGGAATTTTTTATTTGCTGTGTATGTTTGGGGTCCAAACTAGGTACTTCTCAGGACTTGCTCCTTCCTCTGTGCTGAGGGGTCATTCCTGGTGGGGCTGGGAACCAATCCAGGTTGAGCTGAGCAAGTCCCTCATTGGCTAACCTGTGACCTAGTCCCATCGTTGATGTTCGTGGCCTACAATTTCGTCCAGTGGTGGAGCCATTTTTCTCAGTGGGTCCAGTCCATGCTCTGGGCCTGAAAATCTGCATCTGAAAGGCTTTTCATGCATCTGTGTTTTCTGTGTTTCCAAGAGCTTCATGTGTCTGGTTTAACTGAGAGGTAGTACATCTTTTCCAATTAGTATTCCCAGAACTCTTTGCTGCCTGTAATGCCGTCGTTTAAAGAAAAGGCAAAAAAAGAGAGACTATAACTATAGTTCAACTTACTCTTGGGTAATATTGCCCCCAAACTACATCAATAACAATGACTGACTCTTTAATCCAAAAGAAGAAAGGCAAGATCTTCTTTTCTAACCTGGTGGGGACTCAGTTAAAAGTAGTCCCACAGAAAAGAGAGAGAGAGAGAGAGAGAGAATTAGAGAGAGAGAGAGAGAGAGAAGGCAAAGTGCCTGCCATAGAGGAAAGCTGGGAGAGGGGGAGAAAATCATCAGGAGACATTGGTGGTGGGAAATGGGCACTGGTAGAGGGATGGGTGCTGGAACACTGTATAACTGAAACACAAACATGAATATCTTTTTAATTGTATATATCACGGTGGTATAATAGAATTTTTTTTTAATCTATGTATAAAATATTTCTAAAGATCTCTCATTTGAGAGATCTGAAAATAAAAATTTGCTAAATTTTCTTTTTAAATAAAAGTAGTCCCATGGGGCCGGAGCGATAGTCTAGCGGGTAGGGTGTTTGCCTTGCATGCGGCCGGCCTGTGCTGGCCCGGGTTTGATCCCCTGGCATCCCATATGGTTCCCGAGCACCACCAGGAGTAATTCCTGAGTGCAGAGCCAGGAGTAACCCCTGAGCATCTCTGGGTGTACCCCAAAAAAGAAAAAATGTAGTCCCATATACTGAAGGCGGCATTTAATTTTGTAGGCCATTGTTGCAGTACTCCTCTAAGAGCCTCTGCATCTGCCCTGGATTGCCTCCTGCAGGTCACTTCATAGATAGGGGGTAGTTAAAATGTGGCAGTTTATCTGACCATGTATTCTGTACTGGCTGGTATAAATATTCTCTCATGCTACCACAATCATAGTGGGAATAGCTAGATCTTACCAGCATATTTGCCTGGCCACGTTGGATCTCTAAGTAATTAGACCAGAGAGAAATGCTGTTTGCCTCCAAGCAAGCAAGAATGGCTCCCCTGATGACTCAAAGGCAACTAAAATACAAAACTACCGTGAAGTAGACAAGACTCTTGTGAAGGCTTGGGGGAAATATTTAACTGGCATTAGTATTAGTTGGTACAGAGACATGCCATCTCAGAAATCCCCTTCTCTACCCTATAAAGGCATTTCCAGGCAGATCTTGGCTCAAAACATTAGCATATATAGGGCCTAGGTGAGGTGCCGCCAGGAGAAATTACCTAAGGGCATTTGACCCTTCCTGCTTCTCATAGTAGTGGGAAGTCTGAGTTGCAGGAGTATAAAACTAACCTGCTTCCTCTCTCTCACTCTCTTTTTTTGGGCTCTCTGTGAATTCACACCCTTCTTGGGAGTCCTGTCATTGTCTCCCTCTTTACAGGGCCTTAACACATGGTGGCCGCCATTTTGGCCTACACGTGGCAGGGGGTTCTAGCCGGGAATCCTAAGCACAGGGTTTTTCCTATTGTTGATTTGTATGCCTGAACCTGTGATAAGTAAAGCATTTTAAAACCTCCCCGGATTCCTGAGTCTTCATCCATTCCCGCTGGCTTTGGAGGTAAAAGGGAACTCACTTCCCAGCACTGTTGGGGACCCCTGCAGTGTCCCCAACAGGCCATTCTGATCATCATGGTAAAAGCTTATTAGTAAATCTTGTTAGGGAGGTAAGTCTCAATGAGACATAATTAATGGTCTGTTATCTCTGGGGACAATATATTGGTCTAAGTTCATTATTTTGTACAAATATAATAGCAAGATCCAAGTCAATGCTGGTAGTTTGCTTGAATGTGTGAGTACCAGGAAATCTGATGTGGCTGAATGCAGTGAAGGATCACTGTATCACTGTATCCCCGTTCATCATCGATTGGCTCGAGCGGGCACCAGTAACATCTCCATATGTCCTGTCTCATGCTAGTAGAGCCCAAGGGCATCTACTTGCTCCAAGAACATAAAGAGCCTCAAACCATTCCATCAGGTCATGGGAATGAGGTCTAAAATTGTTACTGGTATTTGGCATATCAAATACAACACGGGTAGCTTGCCAGGCTCTGCCGTGCGGGTAGCATACTCTTGTAGTCATCTCTAAATCCAGCATTTATTGATGACCCGTGGGCCGCTTGCTGGGCTGTGATAGGCTGGTCTGCTGGGTGGAGTTCTGATGAGAGGGAAGTCCGGACGTGGAAAATGGAGGCCCTCATGGAGTGGGGGGTCGTCTGGCTTGGGTGGCGGGCCAGGGCTAGAACCCGCCATCCCTCCTGGGCGCCTCGTGAGCGGCTGGGCACAGGGATAGCCAGTAGCAGCTCTGCCCCAGGTCTGTGAGTCTCACTCACAGTGGAGTTAGTGAAATTAGTCAGAAGAAAAAGATAGATATAGAACGACTGCATTTATTTGCATGACATATTTATATATATATATATATATATATATATGACTTCAGACAACTGGCCGGGTACGGCAGAACTAACTGGGCCCAGCAGCATTGGGGGCTGCCCGGGGGTACACGTGGGGCCAGGTTTGGGAAACCCCTCTCAACTGACCCAGCAAGAGAGGAGAAAGGCCTCACTTTGCATAGACCAAGAGCTTGACTTAGTTTGGGGGCTACCTCCATCTCTGAGTTAGTTCAGAGTTAGCTCTTGACGTTGGTGGTCTCTGGTTTTGAGGGTACCTGCATGCCCAGGACCAAGCCCATCCCTCACACAGAACCTGTGCTCCAGCCCTGAGTCCACCTCCCTGTCCCCTAAACCAGGATTTTCATCACTTACTGTCTTCAAGTTTCTGAAATTCAAATTTTTGCGAACTTCTTGGGAAAAAAAAGGCGAGGAATGGACAGGCTAGGGGTGTGGGGGTGAGCAGGTAGGAGCTCAGTGAAGAGAGAAACATGGGCAGGGGTCAGCCCTTGACTCTCAAGGCTGTACAGAAGAACCCAGCAGAGTTCAAACCATGAGAAACGGTTTCAAGTCCTGAGACCAACAGTCACAGCAGAAGCCAAATGCCCCCAAATGCCCCAGGAATTCAGGCCAGTCCTGGGTCTTCTGCCCCAGCCTGGACAAGATCCCCAACACTCCACCCAAAGCGGGGAAGGGAAAAGCACAACTGAGCGACCTTCTGGGCTGGAAGCTGTGTCCAGGCGTCATAGGCTTTTCTCCAGACGGAAGATTCAGGTTCCTTAGTTTTTATTCTGTTGGTCTTGTTGGTAGACTGTAGAGTATTGGCTGAACTCCAGGTATTCTATAGATGGGTAGGCTTTTTTGTTTTTTGGTTTTGATGGCTTTTGACCACACTCAGCTTTGTCCAAGGCTTACTCCTGGTTCTGTGCTCAGGGATCACTCCTGGTGGTGCACAGGTAACCATATGGTGTGTTGAGCCTAGGAGGGAAAACATCTTACCCCCGTCCTATTCTCCAGTTCCCAGATAGTTTTTTTTTGAAGAATAGGAAGGATAGGAAGGATAGGAAATAAAAGGATAGGAAATAAAAATAGACAAGCAACCATCATGTGGTTGGATCATTCCTGGCTCTTCCTTCTTCTGTCTTTGAAATTCAGTTCAGAATTACGATGACCACACTACCTGACTATATCAACCTAAGTTGTGTTGTTACTCAGTATGTAATATTTCTATTCCAGCATCTAAATGGTATCTGTACTCTAAACTATAGTCTACTGGTCTAATCTGGCCACCCTTCTATCTGTCTAACTCCAGTGTTGATGGAACATAACCAAGATCATTTGTTTACAAACTGTCTGTTGTGTTAGAGACAGTATTGCCCACAAAGACAAAAACATTGACTATCTGGTCTTTTACAAAAATCAAGTTTCCGGACCCATTGTCTAAACTACACAAAGTATGTGATCCTCTCCCATAATCAAAGGCAGTGAACAATATTTAAAGTTTCTTTTGACCTCAATCTCATGTCTGTGTTTGAGATTCTATTCTAGTACAGAACTGAAGACCCAGCTTTCACTTAAAAAAAGAAATTCCCAGCTGACACTTGTAAACAAACTTGCTTTTTCTCAGTGGTCTTGATTCCTATGAAACATCTTTACATAACAATCTACTGTCTGGCTGCTTGTCAGAAATATAAATGTTAGATAGGCTTTGAATGCCTTTGCTCTGATTTTTGAAGAAAACTGTTTGACTTTTTTTTTTCAGGGTAGAACATAATTCTTGATTTCTTGATCTTCCCACTATAATTTGGTTTTCTCTGAGTAAGCAAAGTTTAAGGTGTGACAAAGATACTTAGTATACTTTGTTTAGAAATATCATTCTACTTCTATAAAAAGACCTCATTAGAGTATGAGTTGGGTTGGGTACATTCTTGAAAGATAATCTAATTGAGAAATCTGCATAAAATATATTTTCTGGTTACTGTCTTGGCTACTAAGGAAGGTTGGGTGTGTGTGTGTGTGTGTGTGTGTGTTTAGTACATTTTTAAACAACTTTCCATTTTTAGAGACCTACCCAAGGGTGTGATCAATGGAAACCACAGATTCTTTCTTAGTTGAAGAGTCCTAAACTTCTAGTGATGGTTATGATGGACTCATAAACAGCTCACTGAGAAGCAGGAAGCCGAAGAGTCACCCACAGCTGTCAAGGACCACAATCTCTGCTTTGTTGCTGAAATCCGTGACCTCTAACAATTCTGTCTTGATTGTTCATTATCCTTTTCCTCAGCATACACATTCTTGATGAAAATAGAAAAATTCAGAAAGAGTGAATACCATTTGATCCTTCAAATTCCTAACTTGAGATTATAGTAATCTGACCCAAAAACCCATTAGGAGTGTCTTAAACAGATTGAGCACAATATTTTGGAGAATTATTAATGCTGCACTTTGGCTGAGAAAAATTTATTAGGTATACTTTATTAAATTTTATTAAATGTTTGAATATTAGGCAGGTATCAACATATTGCCATAGTCTGATATAATTAAGAATTCATTTATATTTACAAAATTCCACTTGGAAGCTTCTTTCTGCTAGTTGTCCTTGTAACTTGCATGTGATGAAGATGAAGAACTTTAAATTGCAAATTCAA
Organism: Cryptotis parvus; assembly: GCA_021461705.1. Lineage (NCBI taxonomy): Eukaryota > Metazoa > Chordata > Mammalia > Eulipotyphla > Soricidae > Cryptotis > Cryptotis parvus. The sequence goes on from JAJIBD010003641.1 coordinate 18,352, forward strand.
ATGCACAATTCTCTAGAAACCAAACTCTTTTATTATGGCCTGTGAATTTGTTAACAAGATGCTTTAGTCTGGCAAAATATTTCTCCCTAATGATAGATTAATATTTCATAAAATAGAAACTCAAGAGAAATCTGGTTTTATTACCAATATTGCTTGCTTTTTAGAAATACTTATGCATATTTTGCTATTTGTAAAATGATAATCAAGTGCATACGGAATTATTACAAAAGACCAATGAAAAGTAGTGTTTTTAAGTAGGGTTTTCAACAGAGTATGTTTGCTTTCGGAAGTTTCTCAAAATATGTAAAATGAAAGATGTTTTAATATTTTTTCAACTAAAGATGTGTACGTGTGACATTAAATTACCTGATGTTTATAAAGAATCATTTATATGCAAAGTGTTTTTTTAAAATAAAGTCTAACATTGCTACCTATCAGTTTATAATTTTTTAAATTAAAAAAATTATGGCCATGACATGCACAGTTACAAAGTTGTTCATGGTTGGGTTTTAGTTATACAATATTCCCACACTTGTCCCTTCACCTGCTGAACTCCACCCTGCAGACGAGCCTATTGCAGCCTGGCTCATGGGGCAAGCGGCCACGCGGTTCATCAATAAATTCTGGATTTAGAGGTGGCTACAAGAGTATGCCACCTGCATGGTAGACACTGGCAAGCTACCTGTGTCATATTTGATATGCCAAATACCAGTAACAATTATGGACCTCAATTCCATGACCTGATGGAATGGTTTGAGGCTCTTTATGTTCCTGGAGCAAGCAGATGCCCTTGGACTCTACTTGCATGAGACAGGTCATATGGAGATGTTACTGGTGCCTGCTTGAGCAAATCGATGATGAAAGGGAAGACAGTGATACAGTGATACAGTCCCTTCACCAGCCGGCATTTCACACCACCAATATCACCAATGTTCCTCCCTCTACCACCCCTCTCCCTCAGTCTACCTCTCTCCCCCCTTCACTCTTCCCCGCTCTCTTTCCTTTGGGTAATTATGGTTTGCAATACAAGTTTTGAAAGGTAACTATGTATATCCCATTACCTGCTTTCAGCACTCAGGTCCAGAGTGACCATTCTCTACCATCATTGAACCACTTAAATATTCAGCAAAGTAGAAATTAAGTAGAATCAAATATAAATGAATCAGACTACAAAGCCCAGAATCATTTTTTTTCAAACTATGTCTTACACATTTTTATTGCACTGGTTAAGTGCAGGTCTAAAAGCACCAAGAGGCTTTAATACCAATAAGCTTAGTCTCTTCATCCACACATATGAATCCCAATAAGTGTACATCTACAAATGAGAGCACAATAATAAAGGAGAAACAGTATTTTCAATTTCCTTTATCAATTTTGTCCTGAATTAATTTTGTAAACTGAATTTGCTGGCATAGTATACTCTGAATAATTATGTGTCAGTACTGTGTCTTTTACCTAGAACCTACATTATGTAAAAGATGATTTTGCAAAAGGAAGCAGGTTTTAATGAGTAAGCTGCACAGAAATTTTGATCTCACACTTAACAATGAATATTACTGTTCTTCTAATTTGCACTCCTCAGACATAAGACACCTCTTTGTGGTTGTCATAATTGGTCTAATGAATTTCTAAAAATAAATGAAAATCTAATTTAATCCAGTGCCCATGAACAATCCACCCATTCATATCAAAATCACTGACCTGATCTGAGGACGAATCATGCCAAAATGAAGTCATGCTTTTCTATGAAGTGTGTTGTCTCAGTAAGGGGTTTTGAATGGCTTGTTCTTTGAAGTGGGGATTTCCAGTGACAACGGGAACATGATTTGATCTCATAACCCGGACACCACAGACTCATTTTAAAAAATAGAAACTGAGAACGAGAAGAAAATCTGAGTCATCAGGCAGTCAGTATTTTTTATCTGCTGGAAAACTTACAGATCACTTTAAATTGAGCAGTTTAGAAGCATAGAGCAAAGTGGAGCATTTAAACATCTCTAGCTGAACAAAGCTCAGTGTATCTAAATGTGACATCATTATCACAGAATTTTCCATTCAAATACTCCAGAGTCTATATTTCCTAATGTTGAACTTTTATTCCTTTAAATTCAATAGTACACAAAAGAAATATTTATACTGTATTAATACTCTAATTTCTGGTTAGAAACATGATTATGGGAGGTGGATAGCAGGTTGAAATGCATGGACAAGAAATAAGTGTGTAAGAGATTTTGGGGACTGATGTGGAGCGCCATACCTGGCAGTGCTCAAAATTTATTCTGGTTTGGTGCTCAGGGATCATACCTGGTGGGGCTCAGGGAACCAATTTTGGGCTGGTCACATGCATGGCAAGTGCCCTACCCACTGTACTATGGCTCTAGCCCCTGAGATATTTATCTTAATCATCTCTGTTTTTTAATAATGCCCTGAATAGTAAGTAAAATTAAAATCTGAATTTAATTTCTATTTCCTTTGTTGGCCCTCAACATATGGGAATCAATTATTGTATTTCACATATTAACTATACATATTAACTAGTATAATATGCATAAATATATATTTGAACTATTATAAAAGTTTATTCATTGTATGCTTTTCTTATAATGAAATTATCTTTTACATTAGCCTGAATTTTGTTAATGATACCTACTAGTGTCTTACACTTCAGAATTTGCTCAGCAACTTCCAAAATGCGATTCTTTTTTTTTCAGACATGTTATTTATTACCCCCAAAAATGATAATGATAACTCTATAGGAGAGTACAAAGAACATATCAGTCATCAAGAAGCCCCTGAGCATCACTGAGTGTGACCAAAAAGCAAAAAGAAATTATTGCTATAGTAATATTAAGCAAAGTACAGAAAAAGGACGTTATATAACGTGAAAGAACAAACACATCAAGATTACAACTGTGTGTAGTAACTTTAAAGCATTTACCAAAATACATAAAAGAACTTGAGATTAAAAGTAACAATATACAAATACATAATCATAGTTGGGTTGTTTTAACACTCCTCTTCATGATTTTTTCTTTTCTTTTTTTTTTTTTTTTTTGGAAAACATTAAAATTTATTTTCTTTTTTTGTGATGATTAATACAGGTAGTTTCTCTCTCCCTATTTTCCAGTGATAATGCCACTGCTAAAACACTTTTATTTTTTTTCCATTCAACAAATATTTATTCAGTATCTATGTACCCCCAAAAATGTTCAATGGGTTTTAAACCAGATGGAAGGTACTTGGGTGTTTGGTGGTGGTTTTGGATGAGTAATTTTCAGATTGTGACTCACAGAATTAGTGACCTTGAAGATGAGTTCCAAAATGCGATTCTTGAATTTTATATTCTATGATATTCTATTACTGGTAGAGTGGCCCCCACCTACAAGATGGTCAGACTTCTTCATCAAGACCATGAATGAACAGTTTGAGGCTCTTTGCATTCCTAAAGCAACCAGATGCCATTGGGCTACATTGGTACGTGATAGGATCAAATGGAAATAGTACTGGCACCCACTCGAGCAAATAAATGAATAACGGGATGTCTAGAGATCTAGTGATCTAGTGATGATACTCTATGTGCCACCGATCTATTGACCAATGCCACAGTAGATTTAGTCTGACAAATGTCATCTACCAAAGCTAGAAATGGCATTATAGCTAATTATGGAAACATGAATAGTTTATTCCTAGTTTAGATAAAGTCAATAAATTTGGCAGCCGGAGCGTTAGCAAGGGGTGTAGGGCTTGTTCTTTGCATGTGGTCGACCCGGGTTCCATCCCCGGCATCCCATATGGTCCCCCAAGCACCGCCAGGAGTAACTCCTGAGTGCAGAGCCAGTAGTAACCCCTGACAATCTGGGTGTGATCCAAAAAAGCAAAACAAAAAAATTCAATAATGTTCATCTCTACCACTTTTATTAAACATTGCACCAGAGGTTCTAGACAAGATAATTTGGCAAGGGAAAGAAACAAAAACAATCCAATATGGGAAGAAGAAACTACTTTTTGAAGATGATATGACCCTGGGCATAGAACACTCTGCCACGTGCATGTGGACACACACACACACACACACACACACACACCCATACAGAGCCCTCTTAGAAAGCATGCATTAAGTAAAATTACAGGATAGAAGATGAATATGTCAAAATCAGTTCTATTTATTTTTTGGGGTGGTGGGTACTTTGAGTCACCCTTGGTGGTTTTGGGGGCTTACTCCTGGCTCTGCACTCAGGCATCACTTTTTGTGGACTCAAGAGATCATAGGAGGTGTTCGGGATTAAACCTGGATCAGCTGCAAACAAGGCAAATACCCTACCCACTGTACTATTGTTCCAGTCCCCAATCAATTTTATATCTATCTTGGTTTCATGAACAACTCAAGATCAGAATTTAAAAAATAAATTCATTTGCAATAGTAATGAAAACTAAGGTGTACATTTGATAAGCAGAAATATATGTAAATTGAATTATCCTTAATGTTCAAAGTAAGATGAGTTAAAACTATTATAGTGACTGTCATGAAAAGTCATAAAATTTCATAATACATGAAAAGTGATATTATTAATATAGCAGTACTTATTACTTTGGAAAATAGTTGGAAGAATTTCAATTCGATTATTCAAATATTGAATGCATTTTCTGTCGAATTAAATTTTCCGTCACCAGAAACTGATAAGGTTTACTCATTAAGAAATCAGTCATTAGGAAAACTCAACAAAAGTCTACAGGGTGATTCTTTTTTTTTTTTTTGATAAGAGGAGTTACAATTTTAAAATGACTCAAAATGATGAGAATGTGGAGAAATTGGAGCATCAACTTTAACCATTTGGGTTTTAAAAAAAGAGGAGTGACTTTAGAAAGCAGTTTGGTAGCTCACCAAAATATTAAATAAAGTTTATCAAGATGGCCAGTAATTCCATGGATCACACATACTCTTAAGGCAATGGATGTATATGTCTAAACAAAGATCTTAGCAAAATAAATATAGAAATAGTATTTATAATTGCCAAATAGCAGAAGCAATCTAAATATCCATTTGGCTGGAAAATGAACAAAGAAAGAAAGGTTCATGCCTGCGTAACATGTATTAAATTTGGAAGTTACTATGATTTGTTTGTAAACACACACAGAGGTGCTCAGGGTTTGCTTTGGCTCTGCTCTCAGAAATTCATGCTCAGATAATGATATAGGATGCTAGGGATCAACCCCTGGTCAAATGTGTGCAAAGTAAGTGCCACCGGTTTGACTATCTCCCTCCCTAAAAATGTGTTATATTCTGTAAAAGTTGATTAATTACTACAGATACCTTGGAATCCTGATTAAAGATATAGCACAAAGTGTAGAAGTAATACAGCATAGTAATAATATGTTACTGGTATTCTTTAAGTTGATTTTCCAAATAGGGTTCAATAACAAAACCTAATGTATTGAAAATATCATTGTAATAGTTAATATCCTGAGTTTGGTGATTTTTTTTAGTTTTATAATTTGTTTTTGACTGTATAAATCAATAAGGTTTTTCAGACACTGTCCTTTATGCTTTTGCCTATTTCCACTGATGCATGCCAATGCTTTTAAAGAAGATTCTAGAATTTTACTGATAAATTCATTTGACTATGATTATGGTCTAGTATTAATTCCCACTCCCCTCATTTCCATAATCAATCCTTGTTATTCCCTATAGTTGTATCTTCCTTTCACAATAGAACTATGTATTCCTTAATTTATACCACATGTGTTATGCCTAAGTGATGCCTCTTTAGAATCAAAAGCCTTAGTGAAGTAAATGCAGATAAGTATATTGTTCACAAAGAGAATTTCATAGAAGGAGGCATCAGAGGCCGGAAGGATGAATCCAGCACATTTCGGGCTGATGATCCTACAGCAATTGTGATTGGCCACTTCTTTTACTTGTAAGTGATAAACTTGATTTAACCCCACACTAATACTGAGCATAAAATACAGATGTAGGACAGTTGTACTCAGGCACTAATACCAGTTTATTGTTTTTAATTCGTTTTAGACACACTCATATTCTGTGTCCTCTAATAGACTTAAATTCAATATTTTTCTTTTCTTAAAGTTTGAATTTAGGGTAGCATCTGGCTTTCATGAGCGACTGTTCTGTGCTCAGGATTTTCTCTTGGTGTTAGTCGGAGCTTATGCTCAGTCCTGAAAATTGAACCTAGGCCTCCTGTATACAAAGTATGTGCTTAATCTGATGGGCTACTTCTCCAACCATCACATATATTTTATAACAGTACTTAATGGTTGATGGTCTGACATAGAAAGAGACTGGGGCCACCCCTGGGATGAACCCAGAGCCTATAGACCTATTGAAATTTCATTATGTGGTTAAAAAATATTATCATCCACAGCACACACAATTGAATTTAAAATGAAGATTTTTTTTTAAATCATTGCTTTTAAAAATGGTTGCATTTTGTTTTTAAAGTGAATATCAAAATTTAAAGTTATTCCTTGATGTAAAAAGAACTAAATTCTTTATGAAACTACATAATTCTGTAATAAAACGGTTGTACAATACAACTTTGGGACTGAGTGATAAAAGAGCAGACCAAACATTTTCCTTGCACACAGTGGACCCTGTTTCGATCCCCAGTACCATAAGTGATTCCAGAACTGACCCAGAGTGATCCCTGAGCACCAAAGGAAGGCAAGCAAAGAAAATTTCACTTCACCTTTAATTGTATTAGGTTGCTTAGGAAACCACAGAATGTAGAAAACACTCCTTTGTTGGTAGAATGTAAGGAACGAGCCTTAACCCCTGTTCTAGCTCTGTAACCCAATGCTTATTTAACTGGATATACTCATTGACATGAAGAAGATACCCTCTACCAATTTCTGCTTACAAATTCAAGATAATCATAGCAGAACTCCCCTCTTACAGTCTCAGTTTTCCCTCTAATTGTTTTAACACAAAACACGTCCATGTGGTGGTGACAGCTTCTGATGCATATATATTCACATCTAAAAAGAACCAGTTATGAACACCTTTGTAACTGTATGTCTCACGGTGGTATAATTAATTTTTT